>JAFIRS010001188.1:0-42500 GCA_018342105.1 Gonioctena quinquepunctata
GAACTTGTCTTGAATATTTTTCTGGGGTAATTTCAATTTACATTATTCGATATGGTAAGATAGACAAATGAAAAAAAAGGAGATATGTCGAAGTGTACATAAAACTAGATATAAATTCGTTCAAAGCACAACAAAGGTATGGTGAATTATATCCTGAAAGAATAACACCAAATATTAAAATGTTTCGACATTTATCTACAACGTTACTTGCACATAATTCATTCATCAAACCTAGAGGTCCTTATGTACGACGAAACAGCCTATCAATGACATCAATTTTTCTGGCCCAAATTCGAATGAATCCAGGAATAGGATCAGAACTATGGCCACTGAATGCAATTTATAAAAAAGTGCTGCTAATAAAATACTCAAGAGACACGGATACCATGACTATAAATACCAAGCCGTGCAAAACTATATCCAATGATCCTGGGGGGAGGTTGCAATGCTGAATTTATTTCAACGGAAGGTGCGGAATAACAACAATTTTGCGCACAATATCTTTTTGGGAGACGCCGAACCCTAAATTCTGGCATGTTCAACCGAAAGGAAAAAAATTTTTATGCCACAGAAAATCCCCCTTTAATTCATGAAGTTAGACATCAATATCGTTTTTCTTTGAACATATGGTTGCGGTTTGTTGAATAATAATTACGGGACCATATTTTTTGACGGACACCAAACCCGGGAGAAAAAATGAGAAATTATGAAGAAATGTTGGATGATCTTCCTATACGGTATCGGCGTAATAGTCCATGGTTCCAACAAGACGGATGTGGTCCACACAACTCAAGAATATCTGAACTATCTAAATCGAACTTTTCGATTCATGGATTGGAACAAGAGGTCCAGTAGCATGACCTGCTAAAATCTCCGGTTTGGATCCGCTGGATTTTTTTATTTCTGGGATATCTCAAAAATAAAATTCTGATACTACGAACCCGACGATAGAGATTCTTCGCGAGAAGATTGAGAATGTATTGGAAGGTATTCAAGGAGACGGAATAAGCAAATGATAAGAAGTAGGGGTTCCAGAACCCAAAGTGCATTTTACAAAATGGTGGCATTTCAAAACACTTCACTTCACTTCATTAATGTTCATCATTTACTTTCGAATAATCATTTGATTTTCTTTCATTAAATGATAGTTTCTTTTAATTATTATGAATTAGGTTTTTACCTCTTTGAAATTTGTAAATAATTATTACTTGTTTCTTGCTTTGATTCTGTTACGTTCCATTTAGTTGAAGATAGGTAAGTTGTTTTTCTTATCAGAAATGTGATGCATGTTGTTAATTAAACTAAAGGTACCTAAATGTAATACAGATCCGACCCAAAATTTGGATAGGGTCAAAATCACCCTAAAAAATCAACTTTGAATACTTGTATGATATATCGTTGAATTCAGCGTTAAAAAGTAATTCCGAAAAGTGTCATAAATATCAGGTCCATTGAAAAAATGAGGTTGAGGGGGGCCCCAGAGCGTACGAAACGTTGGATAGAAATCTGATCATGTCAAATTGGGGCATAATTTACTGTCGAATAAAAACTCCCATGACATTTTTTGATAATATTCGAAAAAAGGTGGAAAAAAAATAAAAATAAAAATGACAGAATTTACTTTTCTTATGATATCTCAATAACCGGCCCTGATAATCGCGTTTGTTTGAACTGCTTGACATAAGCTTCTATGAATGCAATTTTTCTCTATTTGAACCTTCTAACTCTTATGGTTTAAAAGTTACCAATACAATCCCATTAAAAAGTGGCCACTCTGTTTTATATATATAAAAATCATTATAGGAATAATGGTATAAAAGTGATGGTGAATGAACTAGAATTCGACTTGAGCAGAGCATGTCTGCTTTTGTTTGAGGAATACAGTAGTTTCATTGTTTAGCGATCAATGAGATGGGCCATAATATATATATATATATATATATATATATATATATATATATATATATATATATATATATATATATATATTATAATATATATATATATATATATATATATATAATAATTAGAAGATAAATACTTAAAAAGATGAAATATATAATATACTGAAGATAAAATTATAAAAAGAATCCATCAGTGTATATAACAATCCATGGTAAAATCGATATAAGATATAATAATTAAAGTAAATCTTATAAAAGATAAGATATAATCAAGATTAACTAAAAGATCCATCAGTTATATAACAACCAGATGGTGGATTCGATATTAGATATAATAATTAAAGATATCCGAAAGATATATATACTAAAGAATAATAATAAAAAAAATCCATCAGTGTATATAACAATCACATGATAAAATCATATATTAGAAAAATATTTGAATTAGAAGAAAATGATAGATGATAAAATTATATTGATATGGATTCTATAAAAAAAAAATGGTTAGGGACCTGATACTAATTACAGGAAGAATCATAATAAGATAAGTCGATTATGAAAATTATAAAACAGGGAATCAGATGTTTCCATTTATTTCTCGATTATCTCGTGTATTTCTGCACGGGGGTATTTGAACATAAAAGTTTTTTTTTATTTTCTAGGGTTTGACTCGCATTTTAGTATATCAGGTGAATAGTACTCATCTTCATTATTACAGAGTGATATTCGTAACACAGCTCATTCTTTCAACATATTGTTTGAAAATCAGAAGGTTGGTAAATTGTACAGCTATTTCAAGATTTGGGCGAATAGGCTTTGAAAATTGGAGATCAGTGAAAGTTCTTCCCACATCCGACAGATGGCATTTGCGAATGATTTCATGGAATACTAGAGTGAGTTTGAGCTGAACTGGAATTTGTCGTTGCTGGTGTATTGATGTATTTTTATCAAAGGTTTTTCATATCGCATATAGTTTCTCGACACTGATTTTCCCAAAACATTAAACTTAACAATATGGTGAACACCAATACAACACTACCGAAAGCAATAAACAACCGCATGTTTGAATAGCAGTTTTTAGAATTCCAAGGAAAACATTCAAAATAAAACAAGAAAAAATCTACAACCTGGAGAACAAGGACGTTGAACAATCGTTATGAATGTTTTTGTCGTTAATGAAAAAATCGGTAGAAGTCTGCGGAGATTAAACAGACTGCAAAAGGATTATTTGCTTGTCCACACAAATGCCCCGGATAATTTCAAAAGAATAGTTGGCGTGCAGGTGTTCATCAATGGATGACATATTTGGAATACAGGGATCCTGGGTTGAAACCCCTAAGCAGGCAGTGGAATTTTGTTTCATTCTTTGAAATGAAGTGCCTTCAATATCTTGAAAAAGGTTGTTTTAAATTTTTAAATTTTTCAGTTTGGGCTTTTAGTTGTACCCTTTAATGCATTAACATAAATTTGAAAACTCGTCCACCATCTTGAATTCATGAATTTTGACAGGAAAATCATAATCACACAGAAATGATTACTCTTCAAACAAAGTCAATCCACAAATCCAAAAAACCAAATTGTTGCTTGTCATGGTTTTTGCAGAATCGGGTCTAATTTCTCCCCTTGCCCTAAGAAAATCAACCGACCCGAGATACGATCCCTCCTCCATCGACAATAAGTATACTGAGACTTCATCTGCGTATAAATTATTTCAAGCATGATAGCCTTTTTTTGGGTGAAGCACCTAAATTCATAAGAGATTTCCTAGATTTCAACCATAACAATAGCTATTCTCAATATAATTATTGAAACTATTTCATCATGGTATGTTTCTTACAATTAAAAATTAATAATCTAGTTAAAAACATTTCTTTGATTCAATTTCACCTATAAATAATTTTGACGTAAGTTTTGCATTTTCTTTAGGAATACAAATTAATTTTCGATTGAAGTTTATACCGGTTCTCGCTTTTATAGTCGACGCGTATTTTTTTATGTATGACCACGCATAACTGTTTCTGGACGACTGATTCCGATAATTCCTCTTTTCAATTATAGGGTTACTTGAAATTAGTATCATTTGAATTTGAAAGGTGAAATCCATCCCTAAGGAGACAAAATGAAGGATATTGGTCCGGTAACCGTTCTATCAGGCTAACTTTGTACTGGGTTCTTCGATTTGGAAATTCTTTTTTTGTGGGGGGTATCCTCAAGTTATTCATATTTGAATTTTCTATCCCAAGCACTGTATTCAAGCTGTTTGCCCCTTTATGTCTAGCTTCAATATCGTCGAGATTCTCCGAGTATTGAATGTCTTTTTTAGGCCCTATCTAATTTATTGATGCCTGGATCGTTGTGGCCAATCGTTTTTGTAATTTAGTTCCGGGTCCACAATATTGATATCCTCCAGGTAGAAATGCAATTCAGGCAAATTTATTTATTAAAGGAATTTACAAATCCTCGCCCTTTTTTTTTTATTATTCGATCTTTTGCTTTTACGTCTCTCCGTGTTTGGTAGATAAAATGAAACATATCTCACACATCTTGCATTAATAAATGCCGAACCGTAAACAATGCGCATTGTCAAGCAAAAAAAAGAGTTTGAAGTGAAAGGATGAAAAATCGGGACTGGATTAAATGGGGGGAACTCATTGAGACATGGTCCCTACTTCCATCACCCTGTTCTCGCTAATCATCGGTCCGTCAAATTGCGGAAAGACAAATGCCTTATATCTCTACTGACAATCCACAAGAGTTGTGATTTGCAAACGTTTATCTCTATTCAAAGTCGTTGGAGTCAGCCGAAATATGAATACTTGCGCAAATGTTAGCGCCAATAAAGGATTGGGTTTCTTCACATTTCCGGGAATAAATCGGACATTTGCAGCCCTCTGATGCCAAAACCAAATTCAGTTTTCATTTTTTGATGATGTGATTTGTAAAACGGGGTTTATCCGATCATATTTTTTTTTTTGGGGACGCCATAAAGATGTTGATTGCTTCTATCTTGCACAGACCTATTCACGAGTTCCCAAACAGCTGGGGCGTAAATACCAACCATCGTCATATTCAAACAAGGGAAAATGAACCCATCATATTTTCTCTACCACGTCTCGCCCGATGTACATTCAAAGAATTTCAAATGTGTGAATTGCTGGGATGATCGTATGGATTCCTAGTCATTGATAAAAATCGAAAAGTATGTGATGGACGATATAAAGGGTTTGATAGTTCATATATCCTTGATATCTCAATTCGAAAAAATTTAATCATTCATCAACTCCGTCAAAGTCACTACAATAAACTCGTCATCGAAATAATGAATCTCTTGCGGATGAATGTGTAGAAAATAATGGATTTGGAACGTCAACTGGGTTTAAGCGAGAAGCTGTTCGACAAAAATTCAATTCCATCAAAGGTGGAAATGGAAAAAAGGTTGCCCGAAAACTTTTAATCCTATCCCAAAACCACTCAATGCTCTTTCTTCTGTTGCTTTGAAACCGTCTACACCTTCTCGTTCATTCAACCAGCACTCAATTGGGAAAAAACAATCTTTCAGCAGTGACGTGTCATTTTCAGATATTATATAAACCATCAAAGTGTGGATGGCGAGAAAATAGCTGCAACTACCCTATTCCCAACTACCCCTTCTAATGTTATTTCGAATTTGGAATCTTCCAAATTTGAACAAACCATTTTGTATTGAAGACGTTTGGTGAATTATGGTGTGAGGGTAGATCCTTCAACACAAACACTAAAAATAAATCTAAAAAGTCCGTTTGATGATGGAAATATTTCCTTCTGGAATGGTTCTATGCAATTACGTCAATACCCTGGCACTTCAGATTTTTTATAACCGTATTCCTCAAAAAAAACCGCCTGGGTTGGTGATGCAAAATTCGAAACCCCAAAATATCGAAATTTTGGAATTTACGAAATCATTGTACAAAAAGTATGAAGTGAAAAAATGGAATAAATAAAAATCAAAGAAATATCAAAGTCCTTAAGGCCACTATTGAAATCGAGAAATAATTCCAATACATTTTTTGAATCAAAGCGGCAAGGAATCAAAAAAAATTAAAGTCGCAGAAAGTGTTTACATAAAGGAAAATTATGTATACTGGAATTAACCAAAGGTTAGTGGATCGTTTGCGATTGTTAATTCTTCGAAAGCATCCAGTCACCGGGGCATAAAAATGAGATCATATCAATAATAGAGGAGCTACGTGAAGAAGGTATTATATATTGATACAACTTCATTGAACAATCCACTTCATCATTGCGATATTCATCAGAGAACAAGAAGACGAATGGCTAATAATATCAAACGTCATATTGTGGACGAGTTACATGAGTAGCTCGTCGTAACTTCAAGAAGATCAACTGTCGTCAAAGGCAGAGGAGATTTGTGGCAAATAGATCTGGCAGAATTTCAACCTTATGCCAAAATTAATAAAGGTTATCGATACATTTTGGTGGTCATCGATTGTTACTCTAAATATTTGTGGACAAAACCAGTCAGAACAAAAACCGGTGAAGATATAACTGATGCCATGGAGATGGTATTGGAAGATGCCAAATATTCTCCGAAACATGTGCAAAGCGATCAAGGAAAGGAATTTTACAATAGCAATTTTTCGTCATTGATGGAGCAAAAAAACATTAAACATTATTCCACTTTCAGTACTACAGAAGCATCTATGGCTGAAAGAGTAATTCGAACAATCAAAACATGGATCTATAAGGAGTTTTCAATGAATGGAAATCATAAATGGTTGGAAATCCTTCCAATCATAACACATAGATATAACCATAAAAAACATCGTGCAATAGGTATGAAACCCATCGATGTAAAAATCACTACAAAGTTGAAAATCATCAAAAAGAAAAAAAGAAAGAAGATGAAAAAAGTCAATCCAAAATATCGAGTGAATGACATAGTTCGTATTAGCAAGTATAAAAATGTATTCGAAAGGGTTATGAAGCCAACTTCACCACGGGAATTATTCAAAGTCGTCAAAGCCAACAGCACATATCCACCAACATACATTTTCGAAGATATGGATAAGAATCCCATCCAAGACTGCTTCTATGGAGCTGAATTGCAGAAAACTCAAAATCCTGACGTGTACCTTGTCGAGAAGGTATTGAAGAGAAAAGGCAAAAAAGTGTTTGTCAAATGGTTAGGTTTCTCCAATGAACACAATTCATGGATCTCAAAGAATGCCATTTTGTAATATTTCTATATGATATAATGTTTTAAAAAATTACTAATGAACTGTTTTGTGGAATTCATTCAACTCCTTCTCTGCAAATTTTTTTTCTTTCTTGGTGTTGTGGTTCTTCAACCCTTCTCTGCATTCTTGCGCAAATCATCGTTATTTTTCCGCTCCACATCAACTTTGGCTAGCAGAGAATCATATTGATTTTCAACTTTTGCCAAATCTCTCTTCATGATTGCAATGCGCTCCTGAAGTTTACTTATGGTTTTCACATCCTCTTGCAAACTTGCAAGGACAGCTTTCTTATCAAGGATGCCTCTTCTCACCAACTTTTGAATTCCAACACATTTCTGCAGGGGGGCATACGATGAAAGATCAATGAAATTCAATAGTGACGTTGATATGGAATCTGGGGTAAGAGATGATGATGATGCTGTTCTCCTTGAATTGCCTTTTTTTTACCTTCCTTTAGTCTTGGAAGAAGCGGGCTTTGGAACCACCAGGTCGGTAACATCGACTGTTTTTCTCCTCCTATTTTTCGCCCGTCTCACTTTCTCTTCCTCCTTATTGGGTGGCGAAGAACAGGTTGGCAATAATTGAGATATTTCAATATCACGTTCCAAATAATCAATTGTTGTTGCTGTTGCGGTTGTTGGTTCATCAGTCATCATGATAAACTCGGCCATATCAAAATCTTGCAAATCATCTGGCGTTGTAGTGTTGAAATGTTCAGGTTGATCCAATTCTGGAATCACACCATTTGACAAATACTTCTCAGCTCCATCACCCAACAAAGTTGATAAAATGCTGCAACTTTCGGCGGTATTCATTTCAATAACTTCAATGATATTTTCAAACTGAATGTAAGAATCAAAGATTGAAACTTTAATCTGATGCAGTAGGCATGTGTGTCACCTTTTATACATATATTTTCGACACTCTCCCTTCCATCTTCACTCATGTGTAGGAGGGAGTACTCCCGCTACTTCTAACTGTATTCTCATATTCATTCGATATCTATGAATTGAATGCTTTCTGATTCATTCCTTCACACTAGCATCCAAAATGTCTAAAGTTATATGTGAAGCTGACTCTATCACTGGTCCCGTGCAACCCCTGGTAGTCATATCAAATCCTTCGAATAGTGCATCTATCCAGGACAATCAAGTCAGTTCAACTTCAATGACTATAGAAGAGTTGATGCGAGAAAGGATGAGACGACAACAACCTACCGTCCGCGCCGTCATATGGGACCATAATTTGGAGCGATGGGTGCCCAATGAACATGAAGATCTTCAAGTCAATGCACATGCTGGAGATTCAGTCGACGACACGGATGAAACGAAAGGTCTGGAATTGGATGAAGACATTGAATCGGATGATACCATAGATTTTTATATCCTTAACATGTTTTGAATAAAATATAATAAAATATTTCTTTTCTTTATTGTGTCAGATAATCCACAACGAAATATATATATATATATATATATATATATATATATATATATTATATTTTTAAATATTTTTGTAATATTCAATATAACCCACTTCTTTTTGAATTGTGTAGTTTGAATAAGTCACATCAATACACACACGTACACCACTATGAAAAGAGTGATAAAATGAAAATAATAATGAAACCTACTATTTGGTAACTTGGAGTTATGCATATAAAAATGCAAGAAAAGACGTATTGGCAATATGTGGCAGCAGATCGAATGAGTTTCCCGAAGAAAATAAATGAAGCTGCTAACATTATTGATCCAACATTGAATGCTGTTCATAGACTGAAAATATTCCATCAAAGATTTTGTGATTGATGAATAAATGTATAGTAGAGCTATATAAACATCATGTTTCATTTTCCCAAGTGAGATCGTATATTTGTCCCTATATATATATATATATATATATATATATATATATATATATATATATATATAAGTTTCAAATAGACTTATTTCCGTAAGTAATTTGATAATATTTTACGTGAAGACTGAATGTGATTTCACTAGATATAAGTTTTTTGCTTATTCTTAACTTTATAACATCATGTTCTCGGTTCCCAAGTAATATTTAAAAAAAATTTTGTCATATATCATTGTGGGCGCACCGATGTTCTTCAACTTCCATCATTCTGATGTATAACTATTTTATTATTCAAGAAATTGATTCTTGGTGGAGTAGAGGGTGGCGCCCCGCGCGCGCCCACCCTGTGGATGATGCCCCAACCATCGCATCATCCTGTGAGTACTACCTTCAGAATTTACCCTCCAATATCTACTCCACCTCTAATCTATTACAATGACATCATCGTCCGAGTCTATCATGATGACATCATCATCATCGTCACTCACAACCAACACTTCGTCCTCCACCGGTTGCAGTACGGCCGGCCGTCTGCGTGGTGGTCTGCGTATGCGCATATAGTCCCACCAGGAGTCACGGTAGTTTCTTCGCCACTCCGCGTCGCTCACACACCCGCAAGTATCGGTGCAAATGTGGTCATCCAGCATACCTTCCTCGTCACTCAACCACCAAAGGTCGTCCCCATCAGAAGATGACTCGGACTCAGAAGATGACTCTGAATCAGAGTCCGATCACCCAATCCATTGGTGGTCCTGAAGTCGGCCTTCCAAAGGTCACTGCTGGAATCGACCTCTGCTACTTGTATGTGGCCAACTGCTGACGGCTCCAACAAACTTGGAGGTGGTGAATCACCACGCTCCAACACATATTCACTCGAGTCAGCAGAAGCTTTAGTTACACCTGACATGATGATCAGAAGTGAGGAAATGATCGACGTGCGACTCTATTTATATCATTCAGAGGAGTGGAGGGGATGTCAGGAGTGGGAATGAAGTGCGTAGTAGGAATGTGCTCGATCATTTCGAGTTTCAAAAATTCTAAGTCTCACAATTTATAAGAATATTTTATGTGTAGACTAAATGAGATTTCACTAGATTTTATTTTTATTTCCACATTGATCTATTTTCTTTTCAGAAGAGAAAATTAATTCTAGTTCAGATTTTTTTATTGAGACCAATTTCACCATATGCAGAAATATTTATTGTTTGGAAGTAGAAAAATTATAGGACTGTTATTAGGAAAGGTAATTTATTCAAAAAAAGTCAACATCAAAATAAAATTATATTTAAAAAATATAAAATATATGTAACAATCATTCCTGATCCATTATTTCAAATGAAACTAGCTATTGCAATAGCAACATATATCTGCCAATTTCACTTGAAACAATGGATCTTTACAGCGCGCACAAAATTTTGCCTCGATATCTCCCAACTTCCTCCTCAAGTGTAGATCCAATGCCCGACACCGCTGGTGGAAATTGACCATTCCGCTGAATGTGGAGACACACAGAAAACACAAATTCCGCATCCCATCCCTCGTCATCACCTGTGTTATGCTGTAGTTGACACAGTACAGAAGGTCATCCTGGTGAGCGACCGATGCGGTATTGATTACCTTGCCTCTGGACAACACCTCATCCAGGTCGTCGAAGACGTCATCTCCTAGCCCCTCATCATCGGCAATCAAATGATCGTCTTCGTCTTCGTCAGCCAATGCTCCCTCATCGTTGACGGGATCCACTGCTTCTGCTGGTTCTACCTCTGCTGCATCTGCTTCACCTGCAGCATCTGCTTCTGCTTCTTCTTCCATGAATTCTGCTTCTTCTTCATGAATATTCATTTCTTCCATCATTTGGATAACTTCTTCAACTTCTCGTACGATACACATTTTGATTATTCTTAACAAGATACTAGTTTTCGAATGAAGTCCCACCGTTGCAGGAGTCAATTAATATTATTTTGGTCCTAATCCCACTCCAAGCAACTCACACATACCGAAACACGAAGATGAGTCTTAGAAATAACTTCCATACCCCCTCCCCAAAACATCCACTCGCCTAAGGCGTGTAAACATCACCCATCCTGCATATTGCCAGCGCATGCGCTTTACATGGACTCCTCCTCCCGAAGAGTGGGGAAAAGGCATAAAACTACGAGTGCTGGATCGAAACAATCATTCCTTCGACTCTGTTCGCTGGTATCGATCTAACATTTTTAGCTTTGTTTCAGATTTTTCATCATGAAAAATTCCACCCGATCGCAGGATGAGGCTGCTGCACTGACCATCATGCAAATTATGACTTTGGCTCGCCCTGATGAAAGTGAGAGTTGTGAGGATGTTGGTGTGGCGGGACCATCCCAAAGAGAAGGTGAAGTGATTCAGGATGATAGATTATCACAATGTTCCGAATGGAATAAGTAATTGCCAGCTCTTTTGTCACCTGTACCATCCCTGAACGACGCTGGACCATCGAAGTTGGGGCATGAAGCGCAGGTGTTCGATTCCGATGACGAATTCACCACAGGACCTCCTTCGGTGAAGCAGCTAACCAAAGCAGGCTCCCATAAAGGCAAAGTCTCCAAGAGAGGATCTGCCAAGTATTCGGGACTGCAGAAGTTTAAGGATGGTGTGAGGAAATAGAGCCCATACGCCATGCCAACTGCACGGGCCGCCAGTAATAGGCGGCAGCGAAATGTAGTACCCGACACAGTCATCGTGGTGGAATCCCTAGCACCGGTGGCGGCTAAACCGATCGATGGTAATTATCGTAGACCATCTGTTGCTTCAGCTAAACCTATACCAACATCGTCCAAGGTCGGAGGTGGGAAAAGAGTTGGAAAGTCGAATCCATCATCGTCTTCAATTCCAGACATTGCATTGTCCTTTAGTCGACAGATAATGGATAAGGTTGGACGGGAGGTCGAACGTTCTCGTTCATCTTATGTCGAATTGAGGCAAGTTCAATTAGAATATGATGAACACCTTCGACAGGCTTCCAAATTGAAGGAACGAATGGAAGAATTGGAAAAATTGAATCCCAATCGCGAGGCTCAATATCAGCAAAATTTAGCAATGTTTAAATTTTATGAGGGTGTATATAAGGAACATCGTGATAAATATCTCAAATAATGTCTAATAATGTTGAGTTGACAATTTTGAATAGTGTTGATTTTCCTAGACTTCATAAAGCTGATTGGAGTGTACATGTGAATAATTGGTTATTTGGTTGCTCACACAGGATGGTGCGTGCTGGGGCGCCATCTTCAGCTTTATGAAGTCATTTCAGTATCATATTTGGGAAAATATATTGATATCACTAATATTTTTTTTTACACACCATTAGCTACAAATATTGTTGATATTCAGCTGCTAAGATAGTTGACTTGTAATTTATTTTCTATGTCATTTTTCTATCTGGTCTGATGAAATATCGATTAATGTTCCGAAAGTTGTCACTCAAACTTTGAGTATATTCCATCAAATTCTAAATAAAACACACAATTAAGCATATTTTCCAATTTTATTTCTTTCAAATAACACACAAGAAAACAGATTTTTTTAACTATATCATATATTTTTACATATACTGAGGATCTTCAATCACATGTTGGGTGGGCAACCAGGTGGTGGGAACATGCAATAATGCTTGATCAGAGGTCCTTCCATGAGTGGATGAATTTTTCTTTTCCAACGCTTCAATTCTTTTTAATACAATGTCCACTGCTGATTGAACGGATGCTTGTACAGCAGCAAGAGTAACTTCCTTCGTGTCCATTATTTGATTGTCGAGATATGTGAGGGTTACACAATCGCTCGCATCAATTGGATCACCAACATTCCTCAATCGTTTGCCCTGCATATCATAGTCTCCATCTGGTGTGTGCTTTAAACCAACACCAGTAGGTCTATGTATGGTTGAAGTATGATTACATTTCCTCTTGCGACCAAATTTATCTATAACATTACTCATCTTTCCACTAACATGGATAAATTCACACTGATCATTGTGACAAAGATCTAAAGATATATAAGCCTCTATCCGGACGAATTAACATATATGAAATATCAGACATATATGAAATTCTAATATAAAAGTCATCTCAGATATATAGAAATGAATCTACGTCCCCTCAATCTAGCGGATTGGTGTAGCATCAAATATGAAATTAATGATGATTGTTCATTGGGATCGAATTCAGGCAGAAACCTATTATTTGCTATATGCTTTCTATCGCTACATTGACTAATACCTCCACGGATGCCTTTTTTGAAAAAAATTATCATATCAATGTCAGTTAGCAGTTCAAGTTCAATATTTGTATATTTCAACATTGCATCCCAAGATAATCCAGGTGCAGTATAATATTGAGCTGGATCCAACTTATATGCATCTAAACAGATCCGCCTGAAATTTTCGAATACATCGCACAACAGTAATACATCAGATTTCAAATATAAATCCGAATATTCTCCAAGGTTCTTACACTCGAATAGATCCCAAGCACGTTTAGCTCGCATGTAGTCTTTCTCTGACACATGTTCCTCATTCAAATTGTCATAAAACTGATTTTTTGTCGGTAAATTAGGATGATCCAATTTATTGATGTCATCCACAAAACTATATGGGAAAACACCTTTCTGCCTCATTAAATTGAATTTTTCTTTATTGGGAAAACATTTCAACATCTCGACACATTGCTTATCACTCAAATTTGCACCCAACTTTTCCAATGAACTTGACATGAACTTGAAGCTATCAATGAATCTCATTTTTAAGAAGTTCTTCTTCATTTTACCTTGTTTATTAAGATAGCTATGTGTATAGAGATGTTTCGTAAACGAAATGTATTTTTCCTTAGTTTGAGGAATAACATCAACCTTATCTTTTTCCTCATACAATTCTTTAATGAACATATGACAATCGTAGCCACTCATATTGTGACATATAATGGGAATGAAATTCGGAATTTTGAAATTCAAATTACAGGCAGAGTGTGCGGCTGGATATCTTTTTTTTCCCGTTAGATGGCAGTGATCTCTGACTTTAACATCCCCTTCTGTGAAAGGTTTTTCACATATACCACAAGTGGTGGCATTATGAAATTCCATTTCCTCTTCTGAGGTTTGTTTAGCCATCGGTTTCACATACCTCAAATGATTATTATATATATTTTGCAAATCATCTTCTATTCGCTTTGTGAAAATTTTTGCCGCATCACCACCTCTATATGAAACAAATTTTGGTAGCTTATCATTGAAGGAACATTTTATGAAGTAAGCGAATGAGTATGCTTCGTGTTGGTAGGTTCTATTCGTATACGGATGTTTGGGATCCGGTTCAGTGGTTTGAATAGGCTTCAGAATCGATTCGAAATCTGCATATACTACGAAAGGTACAATCATTTGTCTTACAAAATTTTCAAACATTAATGTATTACCGGCCACCATTTTCCCATATTTATTGATTCTGAAATCAGTTTGAGGTATTGTTGTACACACATGATTACAATCGTACATCTGGTGACGCAACAGTAATCGCTCATTCGAAAAGTACAATAAACATCCATCACAGAAATATTTTTTTTGTTCATGAGCTGAAATTTGACTTGACACCAATCTTGAAAGATCTTTAATCCAACAATAATGACTATTTCCCACCTCATTTGTGATAAGTAACAAATTGACATGTCTTCTGAGTTTTTTCTGAGAGTATCTCAATGGCCCAATAATTTCATATTTTACCCTCTTGTTTTCAATCTTAGACTCTAAACCATAAACGTTTACTGAAATATCATTCAAATACTCGAACATTTTTATATCACGTAATTTTACTGGAAAATCCATACCTGTTACATTCAAGACACACTCATAATGTGGATATGATGACACCTCCGATACATTATTATTAGTGGGGCATAATGCAGATGTTACAACCCATGCAAAGCAACACTGATCTTCATTTTTTATGTTGACAACACCTTTTCTTCTCTCAATGAATTCGGGAAGTTTCATGTATGATGATCCGCCAAGTGGACTGTATTTGTTTATGTTCACCTCAAGGAACATAATTTTCTCGCAACTCCATCCTGAAAAATTACTTTCATTAAACCTTTCATCATTTGCAACAATTGTTAGTACAAACCTGAATCACGCTCCTCAAACTCCGTACTTTGGGCTATCATAATTTCACGAAATGCGTCAAATAATCCATTCAAATCAGTCGAGCGATCTGCTATACGGTTGGGAGAATTGAATGATTTTATATCTGTCAATTCCTGTGTTTGAATGACCTAACTTCCAAATACTTCCATGTTGACCTTGATGGAGTTGTGTAGTTTGATGTTTTTTTCCAATAACTCGAGTACTTTGGGCTTAATATCGTTGAAAAAAGGTGCATACTCTGTATACATATTCTCACTAGATACTCTGTAGCTGGAAATGCGACACTTGAATGCATTTTCAATGAGGTGTACACCACCTCCCAAGTGAACACATGAATTCGTCCTGTGTGCGAGTGTTCTATTGTGAGAGTTGACTTGACAATATGGAAATGTCACATTACAACAATTAAATGTATAGAGTGGTGCAGGTGGTGAGTCATCGCCATTGTTCAATTTAACTCGTTTCACTGAAGGACCTCCCTGGCAAGTTTCCCGTTGATGTCGACGAAGATTATCACTACGGGTGAAAGCTCTACCACAATCACACGAATACATTTCACCGACTTGTTTTCAATAGCTCACTGGAGGAGACACTGATTCGAAATACTCTTCTCCTGGAATATTTCAGTGACATACCCCCACCATACAACAAGTCCGATGCGATGCGCAATCTGTATGGATTTTGAGGAGATTCTCTTGATATTCAACGCACTCATCAATACTCGCAGTTCACTCTTAGCTCTCTCACAGGACAAACGCCCTCCTCGCTTGGAGAGTACAAGGATTCATGAAAGTCATGACTACACAGAATATGTATGCATACACCACAACTTTAGTCAAGGTCAAACAAACATCGAGATCAAATCTTAAGGTTGCCGAAACAATCCCAACATCAAAACTCAAAGTCAAATCTCAAACTCAAAACTTAATGTTATGAATCTCAAGGTCATATTCAAGGTCAAAACTGTAGTCGAATCTCAAAGTCGACCAAACCCAATGTCAAAACTCAATGACAAATCTCAAAGTCAAATCTCAAGGTCAAACACACACACATTGCACACCTGCAACCATTCAAGGTCACATGTGACGTCATAGTGGTGGGGGGAGAGCCAGAACCGGCTTAAATCTCCTACTTGAAATATACAGTTGAATGAGTTCAAGAGACATTCAATGTATCGTGACGAGACTTTAGTTTGATAGTCATGATGTTATTTGGTATGGATCGGTAGAAAACTCAAAAAACTGATATCTCTAAGCACCACGTTCTAGAGGAAAACGGATAATTATTGAACACGCGGGCAGTGAACATTTTGACGAATTTTACAATTTATATATATATATATTTTCTTTTTAGTATCTTGAACCATCAATTGTATAGGACTGGAGTTTTCTTGGGTATTTGGTTCGTGGTAGGAGTAAACGAATAAAACTAGTAGATTTTCATCTTGTATTCAAGGGATGTGACGTTTCGCTTGAGAATTCTAAGCTTCATCTGACATTTTTTTATATAAAACTGTTATATAGAAAATATGGGGACAGTAAGAGTTCCAATTTCTTGATTTTTTTTTTGGGGGTTTTTACCTACAAACACCATTTCGGCTAGCATTTTAGGGAGCCACTTAGGACAAAAAATTCTTTTTTTCTCTTCATTTCGAGAAGGGAAGGTGTAATTTTTCATAAGTGGTTGAAAGTAGAAGCACAATTATTTTGGTTTTCGTATGAACAATGTTGAATTGTTAAATTGACTTTTTCAGATGACATTTGATACTATTTTCAGGGATTTTCATGTTTTTCGGTTTTGCTGTGTATTCGTGCTGCTCTCTATTGTCATGATTTCAAACTACAAGATGGTGGAAATTATGGTTCTTGTGTTTTTTACGACAAATGGTATGAGGTTGAGGTATTAGTGTTATTTGAGTCTGTGTAGGGGGGAAAAAAGGGGGTACTTGTGGGATGACGACTTTAAATGATTTTGTGATATAAATTACTTAGGTTTTTTATATCTGTTTTGTCATTCAGGGTATTTTGATTAAGTTTAATCTGTTTCATTCCCAAGAATTATATTTTTTTGGAATTTTTTTCTGTGGCTAAAATTTTAGTTTTATTGTAGTTGAATTCATGATTTGTTGATTTTTTGTGTTTGTTCAAGGCTGTTGCTGCATTTTTCGTATATTTATGTCCATTCATTCTGTTTTCCAGGAGTTGGGATGTTTGACCGATGTATACTTTGTTACAGTTTACTTCGTTACATGGAACTTGGTATACAATATGCGTTTTCTTATTTTTTGGAATATCGGTTTTTAATTCAGAGAAGGTAGTTTTGTTCAGAGTGTTATACCCTTTGTGGCCGATTTGTAAGTGGTACGGTTTAATGGTTTTGGATAATTTTTCAGAGAGCCCTTTTATATATGGTAGGCCAATGTGGATATTTTTGGGGGAGCTTGACGTCGTGTTATTTATTTGTTGGTTGTAAAATTCATTTATTCTGTTTTTGAAAATACTGTTTATCATAGTTTTTGTGTAGTTATTGTTTCTCAGGGCTTTTTTGGCTCTTTCTGTTACATCTGGTCTGAATTTTGGATCTGATAGGGAGATAGCTCGATCGGATAGTCCGATGACAACTGATTTTTTTTTGGGCTAATGGATGGTGTGATTTATAGTTTGAATATCTGCCCGACCAAGTATCTTTTGTATACCAACTTGTTATCAATGTGTTGTTTGTACGGACTAGGGTCAAATCTAAGAAATTGATTCCGTTGTTTTCCTCATGCTCAATTGTGAATTTTAATTTTGGATGGAATGATTCGAACATATTTTTGACATAATCTGCTTCTTCATTTGGAATTATTAGGATGCAATCATCTACATATCTGCGGTAAAAGGGGAGAATGAAATCTAATTTGGGTATGATGGTGTTTTCGAGTGGTTCGATTACGAGTTGGGCTATGGCACTTGAGATGGCAGCACCCATAGCGCAACCTTCTATTTGTTTGTAAAATTTGTTTTGGTATTCGAAATATGTTGAAGTGAGTGTATATTCGATTGCTTCTTTGAATTCAGTGAGAAGTATTGTGGTGTGGTCTTGGATGTTTCCCCAGTTTTTTGTGATGATATCTTGTGCTTATTTTATGGGGATGTTAGTATATAGTGATACGATATCGAGTGAAATAAGTACATGGTATTTTGATGAAATATTTAATGAAATATTCCTTTCTACATGTGATGATGTTTCCAAGGATATTGGCTAGGTATTTAGATAGTTGTTCAAAGAGAGATTGAAAGCACGAGATTATTGGTCGTAGGGGTATACCTTCTTTGAGCAATTTTGGTAGGCCATATATTTTAGCTGGTTGTGCGTTGTGTATTTTTGAAGAAGAAGCCGTAGTTTTTGGAATGTATTTGTTTTTTTCCCATTCACTTATTAGTTTATTGTTTTTCGTTTGAAAAATGTTGGTGGGGTTATTTTTCTTTGTTTGTTTGGTTGTCTTTTAGGAGGTCTTCGATTTTTCTTTCATATATATATATATATATATATATATATATATACATATATATATATATATACTGGGTGGGGCACCCTATACACGGTCCCTGTAAACCAAACCATTAATTTTTTCGGGAATTTCTCCATTTCATTATATGTACATTGATTAAGGCTGCAAAAGGAAATTATTTTGGAGTCTACAGGGTGGCTCGAAAAATTGTGATATCAAAGTTGTGTTTTTTTTAAATGGAACTCCCTGTATTTCGTTACACCTTTGAATAGGTCAGAAAACCATAATATGATTTCATAAAAGATACTATGTACCTACCTAACTATAACCGTTCTCGAGTTATTGATTTTTTTATGAAAATGCTAGGTACAATTGGAAACCAAATAACATCGAAATGTATAGAAATCATCCCTTCGAATTCTGACCAAGCATGAAAGAGGTTTTGGGCTATTAATTTCGATAAAACCCGTTTCTCAATATTATACAGAATGTTCAGAAATTATTGTCACTTTTTTATAATTTCGGACTAAGATAACTTTGTCATTTCAATTAGAACACCCTGTATTTTTTTGGTCTGAACAATATAAAATTCAATTATTTTTCATTTCATAATGGGGTTCCCTTCACCTAACCTTAATAGTTTCTCAGATATTGTCTCTTTCAAATAGTAGTTCTCATTTCAATGCATTCTTCGAAACAAGATAGCTTTGAAACGACATTTATTTGATTTCAGAATTCTCATTGACAGTTGTTATACTTCACTCCATCGAAAATATTTACTGTTCACTAAAATTAAGTTAACATTTACATTCATATTCTGACAGTAGTTCATTAAACAGACTATTAAATTTTTTTTTTATTATTCCATTGAAACAACAACAAAATATGAATCACAAATATATTCAATTCAAAGTAGGTGCTCGTAATTACGACCAGCCTGTTGAATACAAAGAGCCACTCTCTTTATGAAATACTTCATAACATTTAATAACATTTGAAGCGTAACTCTTCGAAAAGCAGCCCTTATTCTCTCCTTCATATTTTCCAGTGTCGTAAACCTCATTCTCCAAGTATACCCATAGGAAAAAATCGAGGCAAGTGAAATCTGTTGATCTCGCTGGCCAATTTTGTGGTCCTCCCCTACAAATCCATTTATTCGGAAAGCACATATTCAAAAACTGTCTGACACTGAATTTGAAATGTGCCGGAGCTCCATCCAATTGTAACCTCATCCACATTCTCCGGAAGCTCAAGCAGATCATCTTGCGAAAATTGTAAAAAAAATTGACCAATCAAGTTTTCATAAAAAAAGTATGGTCCTATAACTTGTGTACCTATAATTCCTCCCCACACGTTAACAGACTATCTATTCTGGTTATCAGGAGTGCGGAAAAAATGAGGATTCACATCACTATAATAATGGAAGTTGTGTCTGTTCACTAAGCCATTGTTATGAAAAGTAGATTAATCAGAAAATAAAATGGAATCCAAAAAATGTTCATCCTCACTAAACTTGTCCAGAACCCATAGACAAAACTCGATTCGTCGATGGAAGTGTATTTCATATAATTCCAGGTGCATCTGAATACGGTACGGGTGAAATTTGTATTTTTCTATTACCCTAGAAATGCTCCGTCTGCTTATCCCTGTATCTTTCCCGATCTTACGCTGACTCGTATGAGGGTTTTCTAGGATTGATCACATAATAAGAAATTCATTTTTCTCATTTCCAATGATAGGTTTTCGTCTATTTGCCTTTTCATAAGCCATACTTCCAGTCCTACGGAATTGATGTAGCAATCGTTTGAAAACCAATTTGTTTGGATGATTCCGGTCTGGATATTTTTGGGCATACTTCCTCGACGCCAGGAAGCAATTCTCTAAACACTCACCAATTGCTAAAATCATATCTATCCGCTCTTGAATGGGATAGGTTTTCATTTACGACGTTAATAATTCAGTGAATGTTTTGAATAACGTAACAAGTTGAATGAATGTCGTATCAAAGCTATCTTGGTTCAAAGAATGCATTGAAATAAGAACTACTATTTGAAAAAGCCAATATCTGAAAAACTATTAAGGTTAGGTATAGGGAACCTCGATATGAAATAAAAGGTCATTGAATTTCATAATGTTCAGACCAAAAAAATACATACATACATATTTGAAATAACAAAGTTATCTTTGTCCGAAATTATAAAAAAGTAACAATGATTTTTGAACATTCTGTATTATATTGAGAAACGGGTTTTATCGAAACCAATAGCCCAAAACCTCTTTTATGCTTGGTCAGAATTCGAAGGGATGATTTCTATACATTTCGATGTTATATAGTTCCCAATTGTACATAGTACCTCATATGAAATCATATTATTTTTTCCTGACCTATTCAAAAATGTTACGAAGTGTTCCATTTGAAAAAACACAACTTTGATATGTCACACTCCAAAATAATTTCCTTTTGCAGCCTTCAATATACATATAATGAAATGGAGAAATTCCCGAAAGAATTAATGGTTTGGTTTACAGGGACCGTGTCGTATGGGGTGCCCCACCCTGTATATATATATATATATATATATATATATATAGACAGGCAGTCAACTCTCTCAATGGGCACCTTTGTTGTTTCGAAATGATCTTGGAACGACCAAATAAATCACCTTTGTAACAAGCCCCGAAAAACATATTTTGCTATATTCTCCCTCAGAAAATATCTCCATGCAAAAAGTTTTATGAACGTCTACTAGGCTCTGGCATTCTTAACAATCAGTTACATACAACAAAATCTCTTGGAGCCAAGCTATTGAGGTAACCGTTATCTTCACTATACAGAAGCGCATTATCCGCCTCATTTTCAACCTAAAGTATCAAGATACCTGTGAAAATAATTTCAAGAAACATTGAATATTGACAGTAACCTGTATTTAATTTTGAAAATTAAAACAGGAAATGCTCGGAAATCCACAAATATTTTACCAGGAATCATAAAAATATCTACATGGAAAAGTTCCATCATATGGATTACAAAAAATTATCCAAAGAATAGATTTCTGACTTATGTACATACCTTTATAAATTTTGAATTGTAAACCAAAAAACAAACATCAAAATTATTTATTAAACACGAAAATAATACTACAAACAGTTCATTTATCTAAATTTGAAATCAAAAATGCAATTATTACAATTAGCAATATTCAAAGCCGGCAAATCTTTTGTTGAATTACTGAGATGATATTAATTTTCCCTAGTAATTTTATAAGGTTGTTCCTGAGCGTTTACTTTGATGTTGAAGTTGTATCACAGTCTCTTGACGCAATCTTGTCAGCACTATCTTTTCTCGTTTGTTTTCTCAATATAACCTTCCGCTACATTGCTTGATTTCTAGTCAGCGTATAACTTGATGATGGCTATGTCTTCATTTGCTTCAGCTGATGTCCCGTGGATTTACTAGCATGGGTAGCCCCAAAACAACTGCAATATTTCGAGGCATTTGACCAAACGTGTTTTTTCCAATCACTTGAGTAGAACACTTCAAATTTTTGAAAAACACAAAAAATCTTTTGTGTTCAGTCTGTGTTACTCGTAACGAACGATATTTCCTGTAGGAAGCTGGGCATCGGTTTCTTTCCATCCACAACCATAAATATTCTCTCTATCTTCGTTTTTGTTGCTTTTATGCTGACTAATAATAATTCTCCAAAATCTTGAATGGAGTCGATCTTTATTTCTGTGAGTTCTTCATGCCTGCAGGCTCCCCATACTCCAAAAATTGAAGAAAGTTTTATTAATGAATACTTGTCATCTGAGGCTTCTATTCTATCTCTGTTCAAAATCGGTGACTTTTTTGGGTTGTAACTGTCGCATTCACGATTGAGAAATGCAATTAGTTCAGGGAACTCACTAATATCTATATTATGGTTGATGTTAATCGAGGCTTCCAACATTGAGTTAGGCGAACACGACATAAATTAAACATACTCGAGCTTATCAGAAAGAAACATTTGCAATCAATTTCCATTTATATGGAAGTTTGCATGGATTTTCAGGTGAATATCATTCAATGTTCTGCGTGGTATTTGCTAGGAAAGCAGTTGTTTTTCACCTGTGGTCTACCAATTGTATTCAATTTATATTGAATCTTTTGTGAAGATGACTTTGATACTTCATTTCTCTCATTGAGTAATAGCTACATAGTGAAGAAGGTTTCAAGTAGAAGATCAAGTTTTGCTTCCTCAGTGGAAGAGGATATTGTCCTCTGGAAGAAAATTTTCAGCGACAACCATCTTTTCCATTGTGAAATAATGCGGACACAATAATAGCGCTGACTCAAAAGTGAGTTGTTTAATTTTGACCCATCAACCTTTATCAGCGGTTTCGGTTTACTATAAAAATGGTCCCCGCTCGGGCACCAAATTTCTAGTGATCTTTTTCCTCTACAAGCAAACTTTGGCACCTGACACTATTTTGGATCTGTCTCGGGTGTCACCTTCTGTTGACGTGGGAAGGACACTACTTCGGCAGTCTCAGTAAAGAAATAAAGAACTGCGGTATGAACGAAGTTCAACGGGGCCAGAAAGGCAGACTCAACTTGCCCTTGACTGGGCTAAATACCTTGACTGCAAACTAGTTATAGGTGTAGTTAATAAAATAGTCAATTTATACAACAGGTTTCATATTCATTGAAATTAATAAGCTTCTGTACAAACAGAACGGCTAGCGGTCGTTGTGAACTTTCATATAGGGCGAGCAAACATGCATACATAGGCAAAAAGGATGTCTCGTTTTATTACGTCTTAGGGATTCTATCTGGCGGAATTACAAAAGACGTCCACGCCTCCGAGGTAACGCTGATGTTTCCCTCTTTTGAGCTAGCATACGGGGGTTCTATCAGGCGAGAATATAATACCCGTCTACGCTGCAGATGTAACGCGAATGTTATGCTCTGCCGAACTTATTACAGGGGAGTCTATCTGACGAGAGGTAACGCTGATGTTTCCCTCCCCTAATCTAGCCTACAGGGGTTCCTATCTGACGAGACTATGGCCATAAACAATGTTATTTACAATACCATTTGGATCGAATCAAAATATCTCAGTGTCAATTGCTGTCAATCAGATCATATATACTGGGTGAGTCTAAATTATCTTAAATGCAAAATATAATTTAAGGAAATACATACTGGCTTGTGCATAAAATTACGTATTTATCCCGGCCGTGAATTGCGTTTAGCACCCTTGGCGTGTATTATATTCACGCTATCGGGCGCTAAACGCCTATGTTACGACCTAGATACATGAATAACTATTTCGCCCTCCTCCTGCATGCTCACTTAGAAATTCTTTATGTGAGAGAATCCTGAGAGAGGAATATAAAAATATTTCGGCAGCATGTATTTCACATGTCATTTTGAAAGAATGTGAATATTTCTTTCTGTCGTCTATTCAAACCGTAATCATAAGCTTGATCAATTCATCTTTTTCGGAGAATTGTCTTTATGATGCTTAAGGGTAGAAATGCGTTCAATTTTCCACGCATATTGTATGTTCTTGTTTCAGCTTTTATTTTTCTCTCTTCCTGATTTACATTCGAATTTTTTTTCAACAAAGTTCGGCTATCGACAGAGAATGAGTAGGAGGAAGTATTATTTATGTTCGATTTGTAGTATCCAATATTATTTTATATTTTTCAGAATATAAACAGTGATATTTGTTATTTTTGATTCTGCTTGGATTTTATACGTTCCTGATACTTTTCATCTCTCTCATCATTGATAATATCTGCTGGTCCCAAGTTCGAAAAAATAGGTGGGGCAAATTTCCTGAAGAATTCGATACGAAATCAAAACAACAAATTAATGAAAATTCGGTTATATTATGTTCCTTTCCATTTTTTTCGTCCCTCTCAAGTGACTTCGCAAAAACATATTTGAACAAAAATATGCCAAGCTACATTCCAAGTGCCTATGGTCGGCATGTAACATTGAAACGGCAAATCCCATCATGTTTTTTCAGCTCATTCAACTGACTTTGGAAACACTATACACAATGTTATTGAAACACTATTTTAGTCGTGGTAATATCATAAGTGCTAGAAATTTTACCGCACGAAATTTTTTAAAATTTTTGAGAAAGTAATTTGCCTGAAAATTTCACCGAGTGCGATTCGCGGTCTTTACATCTGATTAAACCATGAAAGCGGAGCTTGAGTGGTCAATCTTCGATAATAAAGCCGCAAATAGCACGAGTCAAATTTCCTAGAGGCAAAATGCCTAAGGGAAAATTTCAAAAAAATGCGATAAAATCCTCTAGCACGAATAATATTTGATGTTATATTATAATTTTCAACGGGTAAAGTTACAACAATTCTTTTCGATCCAAAATCGAAAGAATCGTGTCCGAATAATAACCGTTTCTAAATGCTCCGTTTCACAGATTCATTCACTGCCCTTGAACTCACCCAGAAACCTGAAATATATATATATATATATATATATATATATATATATATATATATATATATATATTATATATATATATATATATATATGAATTTTTCACAATCAGATCAAGCATGTATGTATCTGGAACGGACAAAAAAAAGTTTCCTTGATATGTGAGCCTACCCGAGCCTATCGCGTGATGGACTAACCATGCTAACTACTGCTCTCCGAGAACTTTTATTGATAAACTAGAGAACTAACACAGTAAAATTATTCATTGCCTTATTTGAAAAACTGAGGCTTTCTAACATGCTGGAAAAAATATATTTTAATTCAAATGTAGTGATTTGAAGATCCCTTATTCCATCAATTTTTCATTTCCCATTTCCATTGAGGAATTGAATGCGTTGACATTTAATTCTGACAGGACCAAATGTAGTTTTATCGCAAAACAGTATCTAATCTACTGGAGGTTTTATCAGTATAATACAGCGAGAAAACATTTTATCACTGTAAAACTGATCTGATTGGTTCTCTGTTTGAAATTTCGTCCATTTGATTGGATAGAAAATAATGAGGTAAATAGTCGAAAAAATATATTTCTAATCGAAGAAAGTGAAATTATAGTGTATTTCCATATTTGTCACGATATTTGAAAGATAATTAACATTCATCATCCTTTTCCGGAAATGCACCATTCAAATCAAATATACGTTCGGTGCGTACAATGGAGATGATTTAATTCATTATAACACTGCATATACTGTTTATTGGTGATTGTTATCCTGTTTCTACCATTGTGAATTGTTTTCAAGGCATTGTAGGTGTATGATGGTTGTAATATAATGAGGCCTCGGGGAAGCGGGCGATTGTAAATTGGATCCCCAAAACAATACCTACCCACGTTAACTGTATTGTTTAGCTGTTACCCTGTTAATAAATTACAGTAACTGGAAGTTTAATCCATTCCAACCCTTCCAAACAACATTCATTATGTCCTACCTCCATCATTTTAGTCAAATAAAATTAACGGTTCGAAATCGAAATTGAATAAAAATATTAATATACACAAATGTATCCACTTTATATCAACTATCAATTTCGTGCGGATATATATATATATATATATGTGTGAGTGGACTGCTGGATATAGTGCATATCCACATTTTTTGAGGTTGCTTCATTTTCTGTCATTGTTTATTAGATTGTCTGAATTTTGGGGATTTTTTATGGTATTGCTAAGAAATGACCAGCGTCAGAGTTAAGGTTCCAGTGGTTGCTGATGAAGGTCCCTTCATTTTCGAAGACATAATATCCTGCCCAAGCAAATTATACACATAAAGAAGAATATTTTCAACAACAAATTAAACAGACGAAAAAATAAACTGAAAGGCAAAAATAAAATGAACTTTTTTAGTCTTGATAACTAAGCTCCTGAATTAATGTGAGTAACTAACAAGCAAATTAATTACGTAAATCGTAAAATGATGGCAGTGGGGTGCGCGGTGGCGGCGCGTCTCTTCGTCGGAAATAAACAAGCGTTCACGAAGTCAATATCAGTGAGACAGCCACCGCAACGGGCACACACGTGAGGGCACACGTCGTTGCGAGTGGTCGTGCGGAGAGAGCATTTTTGGAATGTTATTTTGTTTTGATCATTTCCTGGAAGTAATTTAATGATCTTCGTTGATTGTTTGTTTGACTCCGACTCAAAAGTAGTTACTTACATTAGTTTAGGAGCTCAGTTATTGAGATTAAGAAGGGTCATTTGATTATTTGCTTTCCAGAGTCTTCTTTCGTTGGTTTAATTTTTCGACAACAGTTATATTTTTTAAATTTTGGGTCTAAATTCTATCAAATGCCACCTACTGAATTTGAATTACTTTTAGAATACCTACTTACCCACCTCACTTTGACTTTCACATGTTTTATACTTCAACTAGCTGGTACCAGTGACTTCGTCCGTGTTTAACTTTGTTTTTATTGAGACGGCTATTACAAATCCACTCACCCCTTCAGGGACGGAATTTCTAAAAACACCGAAACACATTTTTCTTTATTTGTAACAAAGACCTCATATACCGATTTTCATGACCCTTCCTTCAAAACTAACGGAACCCATACACAAACTCTCCGCCCCCCTTCTCTCACCCCGTAGGGGTTGCATTTGGAAAAACACTGGAAGATGTATTTCTTTATCACTTATAAAGTCTTCAAATACTGATTTTTATGACCCTAATTCAAAAAGTAACGGAACCTCTTACAAAGTTTCACCTCCATGTCACTCTTTTTGGGGGTTGAATTTCTAAAACAGTGAATAAGATATCTCCTCCATTTGTAACGAAGCCTTCAAATACCATTTTTATGATCTCAACTTGAGAACCAACGAAATTCCTTTAGAAATTTCTTTAGAAATTTCCAATTCCATTTCACCCGTTTGGGGGTTAAATTTCCAAAACACCGAAATACATTTTTTTTTATTCGTAACAGAAGCCTCCAGATACAAATTTTCATGATCCTAACTTCAAAACTAAGTAAACAGACTCATTTTACTTCTTTACGATTGTGGCTCAGTGGCACGAGCGTTGGTCTTGTGTCCACTGTTTCCACCCGGCGCGGGTTCGACTCTCGCAGCTGGTGAAATATTTTTCAAGTCCTCAAGAGTGGTTTCGGATTCCATTATAAAAGGTAAGGCCTCCGTGATCTCAACTCTACAAGTTTTCATTAACTAAGGAAGCGAGTGAAAACGAATAAACAAAACAACAACAAATTTTTTTGAAAACCCTGAAACACATTTGTCTTTATTTGTGAAATACTGATTTCAATTTCAAAACCAACTGTACTTCAACTTTCACCCTCTTCCTCCCACAATTTTTCACCCTTTTAGGGATGAAATATAAAGAAACGTGCTGTAAAAATTTTTGCTCTCAGGGCCAGCGGTTTGGTCTGGGCGTCAATCAGTGATGAGTCAGAACATGTAATTATATATGTACATGTTACCAAAAACACGAGGTAGCTGCTGTGAGCCGTTGAGGAGATACCTCGACAATTCCACTAACGTATAATGATTCCCATTTGTGAGTACAAAAATTGTAGTTTACTATCGGCTAAATAGGAAGGAACAGAAATGCAAGTGGATAAAAAAATCGAATAAATTACGTAACCGTAGCAACGCTAGCATTTATTGTTCGTTTGTTCATCAAGCGTTGCGCGTACCATAGTTTGACAATTGTTATTGTCAAAACCAGAATTAAACAGCAAATAATATTCCAGTAAGTATGTCGAGATTTGGAAATATTTGCGAGCCATGAATAATAAGGGAGATCAACTCCAGAAAATACAAAAAAAAGTCATTCCTCCATTTGGAATCAATTTAGTGAATTTGGTAAACACCGAAACTTCAATTTGAAAACCGAACAGTCAGTGGAAAATGTGGCAGGAATATTGATGGACTGGGGCTTCAATATGAAGAAACAGAATGGGGAAGATTATGAAGAATACGAGGTGAAAACAATGTGGAACACAACAGCGAAAATGTTGCAAAGCATGAATTTCGAAAAATTTTATGTTACTTTCAACCCTTTCACTGATTTGGCATTCAAGAATTCCCGGATGCACGTAATTCTGAGCAAAAGAAAAACGTAAAAATAGTTCAATAGCATTAATATTAATAAAATGGCATTGATATGGGATGAAAGGCGAGGAGGTGAAGCTGCAAATTGTAAATTACACTCTTTTAGAGGAGAAAAATCAAATGATGGTGATTCAACTGGTCGCATTGAATATAATACAGATTTTTTCAAAACATGTCAAGGGTGCTCAAACAAGTGCTGCGATAGTAAATGGCTAATTAAAAACATAGAAAACCCTAGCATATGCCCAGTAACATTGTTTTATAAAATATTATCACATAGACCGAACCATATTACAACTGATAGATTATTCATAACTCCCAATCCGTTTTGGAAAAATAATTCATCAAAAGGTTGGTAAAGGAGTCAAAATGTTCCTAAAGGAGTCAACGAAAGTCTTAGGTGGACAAAAATTTCAGCTGAAAAAATTGGACTGGAAACAAAGAATTAAAAAAATTCTAATAATTCTCATCGCTCAAGCACCGTATGAACTTGAGCCAAAGCAGGTAATAATGAACAAGAATTAATCAAAATATCTTTAGCGAAAGCAGGTAATAATGAACGAGAATTAATTAAAATCACTCGAGCTGCACTCTCGTGATTTTGTCAGAACAGCTCTCGTTAAATTGCCAATGAAAGTAAGTATTCGAAAACAACCGCAAAAAATATCCGGCTGAATCTGAGCTCTTATGGTATTACCCCCGACTATTTTCCGTCTCCATCCTCAGATTGATTCCGGGCCTGCATTATGTTGTAGTGTCATCAGAACTACTATACTATATGTGTTCCAAGTTTCAACAGAATCAGTTCAGAATCAAGTGTGAAATCAATTAATCATTCCCTATTTTTCTACCTTTGGGGGTGTATTTTTTTTCCAAATTGGAATGAAACTATTCCCGATTCATACCCTATACAATGAAAAAATGATCATCCAAATCGGATAACCCAGTACACAATCGTGATAGAATCGTTTAAGAAGTAAAATTTCAGTGAGTGAACCAACAATCATCCCCCATTTTCGGACCCTTAGGAGTGGAATGTTTGTTTCAACTTCAAAATCGGACCACTCTAAAAAGTTATGCGTGGACATACATAAAAAAATATACGTGTCGGCTAGAGAACCTCCATCTTTTTTTTTTTTTTTTTCGTCTGTTAAGAAGTTCTCGGCCCCGTATGGCTCTCGAATTTTATGAGATCTATTTACCTTCTGAGGAGTGGCTTATCAAAACTACGAGTCTCAGTCGGAGTAATTTCCAATTAAATTTCGACATTATTTTCATCTGGCAACAATATCTTCAGCTATACCAGCTTGCAGTCATTTCGTCATAATTCATTATTTCTCTAGGGCATCGAAAGGCAATTGAAAAACTGCTGAAAAAACTAGCATTTTTATAATGGCAAGTACAGTTTCGTTTCTACTTTGTCGGGTAGTTTCCAGCGACATTCTTATGAGTTTGTATTCACAAAAACACACAAAGGGTTGAAACATGCAACCCCTATTCCATTTTTCACCAGAACATTTTACCGAAACAAACTTTCTAAATTTGAAGATATGTTTTGAAAACAACGATTCATTGCGAAACTTTTTCAACTCTGTGTTTTGTCCGTAAAAGCAATGGTTTCCTATTAAAAAAATTGAATACAACATTGTGCATAAACGGACCTTCTGTAAATGGAATCGAAAGAATCTAGTAGGTGGCTGTCACGTTTTGTTTGCACAACTTGTGACTTCAATCGTAGTATTTCAAAATCGAAAGAATCTAGCGCTGGCTGTCAAGTCGCTTTGATTAATAGAAATCAAAGTGGTAGTTGAAAGTTCAGTTGTGTTTTTTTGAATCTTCAATATGAATAATACACTAACGCTGAAATGGCCGATATGCATTTTATGTATGGTCGTGCCAATGGCAATTCTTTGGAAGATAGACGACTCTATGCATAAATGTATCCTCAGCGCGTGTTACCTCATCATACAATTTTTGCACATCTTCACCAACGTCTATGTGGAAGAGGGACTTTTCAAAAACGAACAACTGATTGTGGTCGTCCCCAAGTAATGGGAACGGTGGCACTGGAAGAAGAGGTTCTCAATATGATTGAAGATCGTTAGCAATAAACAGATCTGGTAAATTTTAAAGGATCACCAATTATATCCTCACCATATTCAACGAGTCCAGAAACTTTTACCGCGAGATTTTCCCCATCGAGTAGACTTTTGTCAATGGAGTCTTCAAATGATTACCCAAAATGCTTAATTTTTTGAAAACGTAATATTCACTGACGAATCGAACTTTTCAAGGCAAGGGATTACAAAGGACTCTGCACTTTTTATATGTAAAGTGGCGACCTCTGAAATTTTCTGAAACTTTGGTATGTTGTTGTACTCGACCTAGTTACCAAAAGTGTCAATAGGCGCGACTCAATCCTGAAGTTAAAGTTGAAAATTGCCCAGTTTTCCGTTTTTTTTTTCTTTTACTTATGAGATAGATTGAATTTTTGTTGCATACACACGTTTACTACATGTTTTGGCAATACATTAGTAAATACGTACAATCAAAAATATTCATATTTGCAGTGTGATTCACAAATGTATGACCGTAGTTTTTTGCAAAATCTCACTTTCTCTACTGTGACGTCAGGGAAGCATATTTTTGAAAGGTTCTTCTCGGTGTAGTATTTTGACGATAAAATATTGCACAGTATACATTTATTATACAGGGTGTTTCATAGAGAGAACCACTGGACATTTTTTCCTGAGGAATAATTCAAAACTTTGTATTTATGGATTGAGTTTTGGGAAAGGTAATACCACAAACATGTGTGTTTCTAATCTCCAAAATAGGTATTCTATTTTGAGAAAAGTACAAAAACCATGAACAACCCGTATTCTGAAATTTCCCCGGTCAAATGTTACTATTTTTTCATTATATAATGATTTTCATAACAACTTGAGAGGTATGAATTCTACATCCGATACTATGACCATTTTTCGTGCGTTGAAGTGAAGAATTACTGATTCTATCAGTTTTTTCTTAAAAAAAAGTTGGATTGATTTTATGTTGCGCTTATGAGTTTAATATAAGTTTTGGTTAGATGTACATGGAAAGGTTCAGCTAAAAATATTTACTGTTACAGGGTTATTCACCAATAAATCACAAGAGGTTTTTGCTAACACTCAATAATTCTACAGTTCCGTCAAAGAAAAATCATTCCATGAAGTTGATGCCTAGCCGTTTACAATTTTGAGTCTAAAATATTTCGCTAAGATAACTTTTCATACAGGGTGAGCCATCAGCTAACCATACCAAAAATAATTAGGCTTTCAAATTACTAAAACGAGAATTTTTTTAGTGACTTTTGAATAACTTCATAACATTACATCAGGTATGCATAACCGTAATAATTTCAAATATACAAGTGATTCAATTATAATAACCTACCAAATATATACATCTTTGTCCGATATAGTTAATCGACGAATTTTTATACACAAAGATGATAACAAGAAGATAATCATCCATTTTCGTATGTAGGTATCATTTAAATACATTTTGTATAGGCAGGTACTTCACAATATACGTCTAGAGCGAGTTATATAATTATAAAACTTATATTAGCTATAACCTCGCTAATAATTTAATAAATGCACTATTTTTAGCAGAAAACTATGTTGATTTGGGATCATCCACGCAGGCAAGAATTATACCAAAGGTACAAAGGTATATTGCAAAAACTATCAGAAAAATTTACTGAACCGTTAAAGTCATTACCACACCACCACAGAGGTAGAGGTTTCGGTGCGTTTTTTTAAGAGTGGTTTCCCCAATATTCCACGTAATTGCGGCAACATTTTTTTTGTTAGAAGTGCGTGTTGAATTGAAGAGAAGGTTCTATAGGATAGGAAACATAGTAGCGAGCATAGAAATTGAACTGACCATTAGAGGGTACGTACACACAATGCTTTTAGCAGAAATGAAAATGTGGAGACTGATGAGTGCAGTCACCAGATAGATAAGGGAGTAAGAAACAACAATGAACACGTGACGTGAAAAGGCAGAGCAGATCTGGTACGGCTCAGGTAGAGTTGATATTTAAAAGTTGTGAAAATAAAATGGGTGACGAGTGATTCCACATAAAGGGATGTTTTGAAATAGAAATAGTCAGTTAGGATTTGTAACTAATATTTTATATCACCTCAGGACCAATGTGCACCTCTTCTGGTATATTCCTTTCCCCTGTATCGTCATTACAATTTTAAAGTTTGGTTGAAGGCAATTTTATATTCTGCTGATGTCTAGCATATCCTGAAAACCATACAACACTTGCAACAGAGCGCATGTAACCAATATCCTAGCTCCTGACTTACAGGTACAGTAGTATCATGTTATTGGATCCTCGCGATTCTCATTAGCGTTGTTGTCATATACAACCCAAAGCTTATGTTCGGAAGCATTCACAAACCTAGAGTAAATTATAAATCTCAACCAATAAGGTTCCTGATTTAATTCGTAGATTCGAATCAAATTGAGGTTTTGTCTTTGAACAGTATCATGCTCATCTGGCATCGAAAGATCCCAGGTTTGATACTCACTAAAAGCGAGTTTTTTCATATAAAATTGAGAGTTTAAATTATGAATCTTGATGTCGGACTAAGGATGTCTCTCGATGATTCACTGGTGCATTCAAATCAATAGGGATGGTTTTATGTTGGCTTATGGAGCTAGTGACAAACACTGACAAACAAGGGCTAATGACCATAGTAGTCGATGACACAATAAAAAAAAATTGTTAGCCCTGTGTATAAAAACTCTAAAAACAATTATATGGGGAAGATATATATATATATATATATATATATATATTGTTGTGCTAGGAAGGAGCAGTAATATATTTTGAAGGTGAAAAAGAAATAATTTCTTAAAAAAAAACACAAAATAATAAATATTTAATAGTTAGTAGTTCATGAGATATTGTTTTTACAATTTTTTGATATTCTATTTCCTTTATAGAGCCTTTGGATAATATTGATAGGTAAAAATATGCAAATACTATAATGCAATCATTTTCATACATTGTCAAAATGATTACAACCTATAATTATTTGAAATACAACAAAAAAGTCTAGATTTACAAAATCATTCTGAATCAAATGTGATCAACAAAATTATAAACTTGAAACATACAGTATATGAAATTGCATCTAACTGAAATAGCCAATAGGAGAACAAGAAACTTCTTGATCACAATAGCCAATCAGGGAACAGGATGGTCAGATAAAAAATTTGAAATTGTGGAAAAGGAGAACAGAGAAATGTCAAAAATTATTATCATCAAATATTGTATTTAGTTTATAAGAAATGTAAAATATATTAGTTCATAAGTTTTCTCAAATAACACCAAAATAGTGAAAGTTCGACAAGAAAGTGCGCGATTTTGAAAATTCAAATGAAAATGACAAATCAGAAATGGTATCCAGGTGGAGAGAAAGCAAACAGGGAGATTGAAAAAATTTCAGAACGAAGCCAGGTAGAAAATTTGAGAAAAAAGGAAATTGAATATTTTCACGAATGACAAAGTAGTTTGCCAAAAATAACAAACCAATTCAACTTCTGAATAATTTCGACACAAAATAAATAGCATAAAAGAAGATTACCTTTTTGGACTCCACATAAAAACTCGTTCAAGCTGATTTCGGGGATTTTGGATGGTTCCTTTGCAAATGTGGAGTCCCTGAGAGAAGTGGATGAATCAGGATCTCAGATTATTGGCAGGTATTGCATCAGCGACAGTTCCAGCTCCAGATATAAACTCTTTTAGTGAACATCACAAACTGAATCACTTTACAACGTAACTTGTGTATCTGAAGAACTCTATTTTATTTTGGTATTGAACTATAAAAAAAATCTTCCAACCCAAAAGAAAAAGTGAGGTTATGTTTACAGTATCCATCACTGTTTTTCATTATTTGCTATGAAAATTTGTCAATTGACCATAGTTTTAAGTTATCTATCGCAGGCCAGGTTGATATAAGTTTTCCTGAATAAAGGAAATAATTGTTTTTTGATAATTTCAGGTTTATTTTCCACAATGATATGATCATATGATAAACACTGAACTGAAATAGTTCGAATGACACCAGGACAAGGCAGTGGCTCTATTGCCAGTACCGACTCCTGAGGCGAAGGCGTACCAACTGAGTTGTCGTGGTAAGAAAGGGTAATAACAATTGGCAGCAACGTGGCGAGAAAACAGTGACGTTAGCTAGCAATCATTATTTCATAACAATTTGGCAAAATTCAGTAATTGATATTAGGGTTCCCAATGTGGAGCTGACTAGCCAAAATAAGAATTAGAAATAAACCAAAATTGAAAACAAAAATTTTTCTAAAGTCAAATAATATTATACAGGAAAAATAAAAGTTGACAACTTCAGAAATATTTTTACATTATCATTACATTACAATTGGTCCCCAGAGTAAGGGGAAAAATAACAGCAATTGATATATACATAACAATATATATATATATATATACATATATATATATATATATATATATATATATATATATATATATATATATATATATAAATATATAAATAATAATATATGTTATTATTAAATTTGGAAAAAAGGACATTATAGGGTTAAAAGGGAAAAAAAAAATTGAATGAGTAAATGTTTTCAAAAAGAAATAAAAAAATTCCTTGAGACTTACCAGGAAAATAAAAAAATATAGTATTTTAAAGCAAAATACTCTAAAGGTTGCCAGAGAAAAAATACAGTATTCTTAAGCAAAATACTCTAAAGTTGTCAGAGAAAAAATATAGTATTTTAAAGCAAAATACTCCAAAATTGTCAGAGAAAAATATAGTATTTTGAAGCAAAATACTCCAAATGTTGCCAATGCAAAAATATGTTGAAGCAAGTACCAAAGGAAAATATAGCGTTAGGAACCAAAATAATAATCAGGTCCTAGGGCAAAAATATACTATTCAGTTAAGATAAGAAGAGAGCGACTACACGTCTTCCAGTGGCCCAACTCTCTTAGATAAAGATAAAGTGAAATAATTCTTTTCATTGAAGAATTTCCAGAGATAAACCGACGAGGGAGACCGCACGTCTTTCAGTGGGCACAACTCTCTTAGATAAAGATGATTTCGAAATGGGGCGGCAATTCCCCTTTCGAATCGATAAGCTAGGTAATTCTCAAAAAATTGAATGAATCTCCCTGCTCTTGGTGACAAGGTAGTAACTGAAATGAATTGATTCTACAACGATCAAAAATCAAATAAACCTCACTGTGAATTGAATGAAGTGAATCGATAAAAGGAACTTATTAAATGCGAATCAAATTTTATGCTTAAGGAATATATTAAATCGAGTGTTCTGAGACAAGTTAAGCCAGAGGTACAATCCTCTCTAGAAGCAATTCTCTCTCAAGAGAAAACCAAAATAATATCATAAACGTATAGTTATGAAATTAAATGAAAAATTGCTTACCAGAGAGCTGTATTATAAGGTACTCCAGAACTGTCCCAGAAATCCAAAACACAAATCAACCTTGATAGAAATTAGCCAAAGGGAGTATCATATACGATATGTTGGATATAAAATAATATGAAAATAATTCAATCGGAAATTCACTGATAATTCCAAAGTGACGAAAATCTGACAATATAGAATTTATCGTTGATCTTCAACAATAACCATTCAGCTACCAAGAATTCGAATAATACAAGCATATGAAATAATGTTAATCATCTACAACATTAATTGCAAGATAAAGAAAATAATAATACTCCACCAAACTCAACAATGATAGCCATTCAATTCAAATCGCAATGTACCAAAATCAATTCAATCACCACACCTGCCTATTTCGAGGTTCCAATGAAGAAAATAAATATATATATATATGTATATATATATATATATATATATATATATATATACATACTGATATATTTTATAGGTAATTATTAAACCATCAAATCACCCTGTATATTTGAAATTCTTCCGGTTATGCATACCTGTTATAATGTTAAAAAAGTTTTCGTTTTAATAATTTCAAAGCCAAATTATTTTGGTATGGTTGGCTGTATGGCCCATACTGTATGAAAAGTAATCAAAGTGGAATCTTTAAGACTCAAAATTGTAAACGACTAGGTATTAACTTCATGGAACAATTTATCTGTGACGGAACTGTAGAATTATTGAGTGTTTGCAAAAACCTATTGTGATCTATTTGTGAATAACAATGTAACAGTTATCATTTTTAGCTAAACCTTTCCATGTACTTCCAACCAAAACTTATATTAAACTCATAAACGCAACATAAAATCAATACAGCTTGAAAAGGGAAACATTCTCAATTGAATATTGATAGAAAGATTTTTCTGTGAATTGAAAAATCCACGATTAAAATGAAGTTATTTTTTGTGAATGTCTAACAGAGAACAACTACTTCCCCGGCTAAAGTCACGCTGGACATTGAACTGGTGAATGCGATGTCTCTCCTGCGTCAATGTTACGAATGATTTCTGGTGAGTACTCTCTTTTGGAAAACATTCTTCTCTGCCTCATTCATCTTTATCAGTTCTTAATTAATACTGGAATAGGAAATCAAATAACTATCTGGATGAAAATGCAAATTTTCAATTTCAGATTTTTCCTTTTGAGTTAGGGCCTTCTCAGAATATCTATCAGATGTAGTTCAATGTCCAGCGTGGCTTAAGCCGGGGAAGTAGTTGTTTTCCGTTAGACATTCACAAAAAATAACTTCATTTTAATCGTGAATTTTTCAATTCACAGAAAAATATTTCTATCAATATTCAATTGAGTATGTTTCCCTTTTCAACATGAATACCTCACAAGAGGTTATCTTGACGATGGAAGATAGTGACTAAAGTTTATCTTTCAGTCGCAGTCCACATCTGATTTTATGAACATCCTGTTTATATTTTCAACGAATCAATCAATAGAGCTTTTAAAAAAAAAAAAAACTGATAAAATCAGTAATTCTTCAGTTTAACGCAGTGTTTTTCGAAAACTTGTCATAGTTTCGGATGTAGAATTCATACCTCTCAAGATGTTATAAAAATCATTATATAGTGAGAAAATAGTTACATTTGACCAGGGAAATTTTGGAATATAGGTTGTTCATGGTTTTTGTACTTTTCTCAAAATAGAATACCTTCCAATAAATAAAATACCTTGAATATTTTGGAGATACGTGCGTCTCTACACATATGTTTGTGGTATTACCTTTCCCAAAAATCAATCCATAAATACAGGGTTTTGAATTAATCCTAAAAAAAAATTGTCTAGTGGTTCTCTTTATGAAACACCCTGTATAAGAAATGTGTACTGTGCAATATTTTCTAGTCAAAATACTAGATCGAGGAGAACCTTTCAAAAATATGCTTCCCTGACGTCATAGTAGAGAAAGTGAGATTTTGCAAAGAACTACCGTCATACATTTGTGAATCACCCTGCAAATATAAATATTTTAATTGTACGTATTTAGTAATTTCGCCACTTCACATATCAAAAGTGCGGGTTTCATTCCATAACAATCATCTATGGGCCGGAGATAACCCACATGCAATTCAAGAAGGTCGGTATCCATATGAATTTTCCCCTAACGTGTGGGTCGGAATTATTGGCGAAAATATTACTGGACCCCATTTTCTACCATCAAGGCTAACTGGTGCAATCCATACAAATTTTCTCCAGGAGCAGCTTCTCATTTTACTTGAAAATGTTCCACTAGCTATTCGACCACGAATGTGGTTTATGCACACGATGGTGCGCCTGTCCATTTCAGCATAACTGCTCGTCGTGTTTCCAAATCGTTGGATAGGCAGAGCAGAACCTCAACCTTGTGCTCCCAGATCTCCAGACTCAAACCCCTTGGACTTTTGCATCTGGGGTTATCTGAAGTTCTTGGTTCATATGACCCCCATTGAATGTGTGAATAATTCGAGGAATCGCATCATTGCAGCCCGCGAGATAATCCAAAACACACCAGGAATATTTCAACGTTTGCGTCAGTCTATGAGACGGAGACTTGATTTCTGTCCAATGGTTTGGGGTGGTCATTTCGAGAAGTTTTTGTTGTAATACACATAATTTTGTTTTGTTTGTATTTTTGATTTGATATTCTATTGAAACAAAACATGGTACTGGTATATGCCTACATTACAAGTTAAAACAAGCGGAATTATTTTAAAATACTACGATTGAAGTCACAAGTTGTGCAACAAAACGTGACAGCCACCTACTAGATTTTTTCGATTCCATTTACAGAAGATCCGTTTATGCACAATGTATTTAATTTTTTTAATAGGAAACTGTTGCTTTCACGGACACAACACAAAAGTTGAAAAAGTTTTGCCATGAATATTTATTTTAACACGAATTTTTAAATTGAGAAATTTTGTTTCGTTAAAAAGTTCTGGTGAAAAACGGAATAGGGGTTTCATGTTTCACAACAAAATTAAAAAAATATTCATAAGTAGCCTTTTTATCGGTAGAATATGCCCACAAAATGCCATTTCTCCAACTCTTCAACAATTTCAAGAGAAAAAAAACATTTTTTTTTCTCATTTTTGGAAGCGTCTAACTTTTTAAGGAAAGTCCTGAGAACTTTTGTTCACATGAAAGACTTCCTTTAATTTTCGACAAGGAATCACCCCATAAAAACTTTCGCACTTAGTTGGTAACATCCTGTTCATATAAGATTAAAATAATTATAACAATGTTGATAACAATATATAAACAAACAGTGATGGTTAGGATAAATAACAATTTGTAGCCAAATATGTATGTAAGTGAATCTCAGAAGTTTTTTTTTACATAACAATAATATCAACCAATTAGGTTATGAATATCTTGTCTTGAAGGGTACTTTAGATATTTTTCAATTTGCTTCTTAATGAGTGGGAGTGAATGTAAGGTATGAATATACGTTTTGTATATATCAGGTAGTGCATTATATGCTTTACTATATAGGTAAGTGAATATACGTTGACCAATGGATTTTTGGGTTAGCGGAATTTTTGCTGTTTGATGTTGTTTACTGCGAGTATCATATATGTGGTCCACCTTTTTCAGGAGAGTGTGACGGTTTTTGAATGTGAAAATGAGAAGATTATAAACAAAAATCTGTCTTATATCAAGGATTGTGGTTTTTTGGAAAAGTATATCGGTAGAGAACTTGATTTTCTTTTTATAAATTATCTCAATAACTTTTTTTTTGTATCACATCCTGATTTCCTATATGATTTTTGGTTGTTCTACCACATGCCAATATACCATGTTGAAGATGGCTCTCCGCCAGGGCGAAGTAAAGAATTCTCAAATGAGTTACGTTTATAATATTTTGTAATAACTTGAATTTAAACATTAAAGGTCTAAGAGTTTTTATAGTATTGTTTATGCGAGCGTCCCAATGTAACTCAGAGTCTAACTGACTCCTAAGTATTTACAGTTGCTTTTTCCTCTAATTTCACATTCGTCATCTCCACTGATTATGTTCAAGTTTGGGAATGTTTGTAGCTTATGAAGGGAAGAAGGGGTTACTAACATACAACGGAGAAGAAGTGGCCCTGAAACTGTTCCCTGAGGAACATCGAATTTAACCTTCTTTCAGTTGCTATCTATTTTTCGTATTCTCACCCCCTGAGTTTTATTCGTGAGGAGACTCTCAAGTAATTTTGGAAGCGTTCCGCGTATTCCAGCATTCTCCAAGGCTTCCAACAACTGCGTATGAGATACAGTGTCGAATGCCTTGGCAAGATCCAGGAAAACACAAAGTTTTATCAATTTCTTTATATACCAGACTCGTCAATAGTTGATACTCCCCCCTTGATATATATATATATATATATATATATATATATATATATATATACAGGGTGTTCCAAATTAAGTCGGCACCATTGCCAACTCCGTTATTATTGATGCTACGATTTCGGTTAATGGGCAAACTGGTAGCATTTTTAGTGGCCTTCTCGATGCCGAAAACAAACAAAAAATTGACAGTCGCGTTGTCATAATATTTTATAAAATGATATTTTTTTCAATGGAACACCCTATGTTTTTTCATCCATTTCGATTCGTAATAACATTTTCAATAACAAAGCTCATATCACTTTTCTTCCTAAAGAGGAAAATGAGCGACTTATGTGGAAATATTTATTTCTTTCACTAGTACAAATAATTTCTTTGTTTTGGCGAATAAAACCTCATGATTGTCCAAACACCCATTTTTTGTACTTATACGAATGACAATATTCTGTTACTAATAGCAAAATAAGACAGTGAAAAGAAAAAATTGCGCTGGGATGTAAACTCGTGAAACCCGTGATCATCATGTCGCCAAAACGAAGAAATTTTTTGTACTAGTGAAAGAAATAAATATTTCCACATAAGTCGCTCATTTTCCACTTTGGGAAGAAGAGTGATTGAGCTTTGTTGTTGAGAATGTTATTACGAATCGAAATGGATGAATAAATATAGGGTGTTCCATTGAAAAAAATATGATGAAATTATGACAACGCGACTGTCAATTTTTTTTTGTTTTCGTCATCGAGAAGGCCACTAAAAATGCTACCAGTTTGCCCATTTAACCGAAATCGTAGCATCAATAATAAGGGAGTTGGCAATGGTGCCGATTCAATTTGGAACACCCTGTATATATATATATATATATATATATATATATATATATATATATATATATATATATATATATATATTTTATATATATATATATATATATATATATAATATATATATATATATATATATATATATATATATATATAATAGTGCGTCAGAGTCCAATTGCTCGGGCAGTTTGGTGACTTTCTCCCCACCCTACAATATTATCAACCACTTGAGTTTTTTTTTTTGGGAATAATGTCATTTGCAGATGCATTCCGAAAAAACCACCGTCATCAGGGATATGTAATTTAAGAGGAAATAATGATAGTACTATTTGATAGATAGAAGTGTGATACTCATGATCCATTTTCATATCTTTGAATTATACAGGTTGGCTGAAAATTATTTTTCAACTCGAAACTTTTTGAATTGATTTTTTTCACGATTTTTGAATGGAACACCCGTATATTTTTCGACCATGTGATGGAGAATCTGGACGCGAATATTTTTTGTTGGTACACCCCCAGGCTATTTCTAGCCGTTTCCGATTTATCGAATTTTGACAAAATGTATTTGCTTTTGCCACCGATACACATTCCTAGGTGCCATAACAACAGATAAGTTCAAATAATCATATTATTCTCAACTTCCTTCATGTACAATTATTTGAAACAAAATTGAAACCGAGCAAAAACAATCCACATGCGAAAAACTCGCAATAAAAGAAAAGTCGAGAAACAAAAACATGAAAAAACAAACTGAACTATAGTAAGTGCTCCACATGTCGTCCATTGTGATTGATACACATTTCTATGGGCCTTTGAAATGAGTTTTCTGCTCTTAGAATTGTCGGTGTTATATTCCCGAAAGCATTAACTATCCTTTCCTTCATATTTTCAATATCTCTATAAAAGATTTTTTTCACGTATCCTCTCAAAAAATATTTCAGCGAGATCTGGAGATTGGGTGGGTCCGTTTCTCCCAAACCATCGAAGTGCGTAAGTATTGTTTAAGTGCTCCCATACTGAATTCAAAAAATAATAGTGAACACCCTCTCTTTCATACCATCAAAGAAATGCGGCCCTATTACATGTCCCAC